>JANBPO010002523.1:0-28196 GCA_024336825.1 Amorphophallus titanum
ACAACGTCGCGTAGGAGGGTTGTTTTACCGGTACCCGGCGGCCCATTGACGGCGACAATGCCCGGTTTGGAGGGATCTTTGAGGGCCAGGTTCACGGCAGCCTGTTGAAGCAGCACGAGAGGATGTCGACCTGGGCTTGGCCAGCGGGCCGACGGTATCGATGATGGTGCAATGGCCTCCTCGAGTGCTGAGTGGTCATGAAGCAAGTCCCGTCGAAGTGGCGGTTTGATTTGCCCGACATAGCATTTCAAGGCTGCCGGCGCACTTCCATCGGCGAAGCAGGTTTGAGCGCGTGCTAAGTCACCCAGGAAGAAGCTGTTGAGTAACAAGGGGTCGGGTGGTTCTCTCAGACGGAAATCCTGGAAAACACGAATGGCAAACCTCGGTTGTATGGTGTATTCCACCGGCAAATGGAGCGCATCCAACAACCATGCGTAGACCGCTTGGATGTGATCCTGGTCGATTGGAAGGTCCTCACCATTCCTATTTTGTCGACGTAGCTGCTTAGCAAGCTCTGTGTGAAGCCGCTCCGCGGTTGAGGGCCATCTCGACAATTCCGACAGTTCGCCAGTGAGTGCTATCGGCAGGCCCCAGGCAAAGCTCGAGATCGCGACAGCGTCATCGGGAACCGGGACACCGTTCTTATCGACGATGACGGATGCGAGGATGGCTTCGGCCTTGACCCGTGGTCGTTCCGACCGCTGATCAACAAATCGTTCAAGCAATGCGTCGAAAGCGCGAGGCGCATTGATGGTGCCAAGGATGAGGTGATAGAAGAGCTTCTTGTCACGCCGTCCTCGATCACCCACCTCCCAGGGTAAGCTATGCGCAAGATCTGCAACGAGCGCTCGCTCGCCTTTGGAGGCTAGTTCGTGAGGCTTTCCAAACGTTTGCGGATTCAACACTTCAAGAGCGGTCCAAGCCCCCAAGATTTGAACGGGGGCATTGGTCATCGGCGGCATGGGGGTGTCGAGCCGTTCGACTCGTGGGGGCGGACTGACCGTAGGCGCAGCCGGCACAGGAGACACGGGAGACGCAGGCTTACTTGAGGTAGCAGGTGCCATGACTGAAAGGGCAGCGCTCACTCGCTCAGACAGGCGTTTGGCACGGTCGGTTTGACGATGGCTCAGCTCATCGGCGAGCGCGCTTAGAAAATCGGACTCATTGGAGCGCTCTTCAAATGCGGCTTCCAAGTCCGCGATGGAGTGACTGAAGAAAGGTCGTTTTGCGGCACTCATGACGCGTCCTCCTTGGCAATACCGCATCATTCTATTGATGAGCAATCCATTCGAGAAACTTCTCGGCAGTACCCGCATCAAGCTCCAAGAGAGCCTCCGCGATAACAGGTTGCCCCCCGGCCGAAGCGATAGCCGCTAGCGCACATTGCATATCTGAGGGAGCACCTCTCGTAACCGTGCGGTGAACTTGGAACGGCGCTTGTCCTGGCGAACGGGATGTCACGGGACGCGTGTTTGCGCTTCTTGCCGCCGTGAGCGGCAAACTGGACGGCTTGCTCCCTTAGGCCAGCGTCGAGCAACGCAAGATACATGCCACAACCCTGCGCGTACCGCCATGGAATGAGGTCCTTCGGGATAATTGAAGGTGGAATTAGAAAGCGTGATGGTTAGTACGAACGGTGCTGGCCAGCGTATGTCCTGTACGTATTCAAGACCACTAACCCCATCTGCGAGGAGTGCACTTCCTTCTCCCTGTTTATAAGCTAGTGAATGGCCAATCTAGCAAAGGAATGCAGGGAAATTCCGCGGATTTTGGCCGTCTCTGCCATCTTTGAAAAGATAGTGGCCCCCGACATCATGTCAAGCAAGTCATCCAATCGGGGAATGGGAAAATGATACTTCACCTTGATCTTGTTGATTGCACGGCTATCAATGCACATCCTCTATGTTCCATACTTCTTCGGGGCTAATAAAGTTGGAACAGCACAAGGACTTATGCTGTCCCTAAGAGACCCCAACTCATCAACTCCTCGACCTACCGTTGGAGTTTGGCATGGTCGGTGGGACTCATCCTATAGTGGGGTAGGTTGGGCAAAGATGAGCCCGGAACGAGGTCAATCTCGTGCTGAATGTCCCTCATAGGTGGAAGGCCTCCAGGGAAGACATTGAAAAATTCCCACAATATTGTGGCTATCTCAGGGGGATGCTCATCCTTGGACCTGGGGGCGACATCCTCTATGCCCCAGACAACAACAGCTAGAATGGGGTTACCCCCGGTCACCTCCTGCTCAATTTCTCTCAGATTGATCATCATCAACCTCCTGGGTGGAGGATCCACTATGCTCGAAACAGTCGAAGAGCTGGTAGCCCGTGCCGAGGATAAAGTGGGTGGACCAGCCTTTCACTGACCAGGAGGGGTCGCAGTGCTGGGGCCAGTTGGTCTTCAGATAGATGGGTCCTTCGGTTGGACTGGGTGGAGGGTAATCCTGTGGCCACTATGGTCGAATGTGCAAGTGTTCGACCTGTTATGAAGGGTGGCATCTCGGTCAAAGAGCCAAGGCCCACCAAGGATGATACTACTCACCTCCATAGGTAGTACATCGCACCAGATCACATCATGGTACGTCTGGAACTACAGTGGCACTAGACACCACAGTCTGACCGGGATGGAAGTGGAATCCACCCACGAAACTCTATAGGGTGCAGGATGATCCACGGGCATCAAACCAAGGTGCTTGACTGTGCCAGTGGAGATAGCGTTAATGCAGCTCCCACTATCTATGATCACCTTGCAGGCTTTCCCTTCTAGCCTACAAAAAGTGTGGAAGATGGTGGTACGACGCCAGTCGTCACTCACCTGAGGTTGGGTCAGGATGCACCTAACTACACCCAAATGTACATCCTCCTGATACGAGGTACCAGGGATGTCAACCTGCTCACCCTCCAATAGCTCATCAAAGAACTCCTAGGCCAATTCTTGGTCCGGCTCATAACTGACTGGCACTAACTCGGGGGTGGGGTCACGGGCTGGCGTGTCGGCAATAATAAGTGTTCCCCGGGTGGGGCACTGGCTTGCAAAGTGACCAACTCCACCACAAGTGTAGCAACGGTCCCATGTCCCAGTGCCCTGAGATGTTCCACCAATCAATGGCCCCTTACCCTTGTCCTCTCGATGGACTGGGGGTGTGGGAAAAAGAGGCCGAGTCAGTACGGTGGGCTGATAAGGCCGAGGGGCAGGGACAGGTGCCTACGAATGAGGGGGAGGATACCTTGGAGGGAAAGTGCGGGGCCTAGGAGCAGTGGTGGGGTCTTGCCGAGGGGGTTCCGGGGGACGGGCCACCAGAAACTGGCTATAGGAGGTAGGCATGGTACGAGGGTCGGTACCACGCTGATAAGTGACCCCCGGATGCTGGACGGGAATGAACTCCACCTCAAACTGCTCCAACTCGAGAGCGGCATGGTATGCATCTTCCAAGGTGGTGACATTGAGGTGAAATAGTTCGTATTGATAGTGGGGCCACAAGCCACGATGGAAGCGCGAGACAGGCATGGTGCTCTCTTCCGTAATGCCACATTACAAAAAGTACTCATCAAACTCCGCGATGTAGTCAGACATGGATCGGTCCCCTTGGGTGAGACTCTGCCACCTATCAATAAGATGCTGACGGAACGTGGCAGGTAGGTACTTACGCATAAGCCTTTCCTTCATCTCATCCTAAGAACCTACCTGAGACTCATTACGTTGAAAGAGCAAGCTCTCCACATTACTCCAGTAAGTCTGTGCTTGCCCCAACAACTTCATCTTGGCATACCTAACCCTCCGGTGGTCCGTCATCTCGAACCACTCAAAATATCGGTCCATGCTGGCCTCCCAATCAAGATAGATCTTGGGTTCCAAAGATTTGGACCCATCAAATGTGGGAGGGTCCGCACGAACGGTCTTGAGGATCCGCTCATCCTCATCATCCCTTTGTGGTCGGTGACCACGCCGGCGTCGGCCATTTCCCTCGTACTCGTTGTCGGACTCGTAGTCCTCAAAATGGAGGGCACATGGCCTTTGCTCCTCGACCCTAAGTGGTGCAGGCTGGGCAACATGTGTGGGTTGGGTAGCAGGTGCCAAAGGGGCCGAGGGAATGCCGGGTAGGTCCCGGCGAGGGATTCTCTCCACACTCTCTAACCTTCCGACTAGACCTTGGACAGATCGGTCGGAAGCCTCGGTACGGTCCTCCATGGCCTTGAATCGGCTCTCCATGCACTCGGTATGCTGCCTAAGAGTTTGCTCAGACCTACCCATTCGCTCCATGACTTTAGCTATCATGTCCTCCAGAGAACGGCCTTTCGTGTTGGCACCTCGGGGTTCACCCATAGTGTTAGGGCGATGGTACTGGGCACCTCCATGGGTGGGCATGCAATGGGCCTAAAGGGAGCTAAGGGGTGACTCTCTAGACCAATATGGATGGACCAATGCAAGCCTAAGACAAGACACTCTAGACTTAGACCCTAGAAGACTTAACCCAATCTCCAGTACATGGCGGAGGCTTTAACCCGAAGGTCCGACTCGACACTAGGGGCTACCTTCTGGATAGGCGTAACCAAACATTCCAGTAATGTATTTCGATATACCGGAGTATTGAGGATGCAATGCAATTTAAAAAACACTTTCTTTTTTTTTAAAAAATGACTACCCTAGACTCAAATCGGCTCTGATACCAATTTGATGCAAGACGACTACGAGACTCGACTCGAAACTGGGACTCTAAGTGATGACGCGACTCTTTGGGATGACGTGACCAGCAATAACACGCAAGACTCGACACCTAACCAGGTTCTTGAAGAGGCGATCATGCCCCAAACAGAAGTACTCACTCACAGTCATCCCCAGTGAGGGAAACGTGTCGATCGGCACGGTTGAGTAACCGGCTTTGAGTCTGGGGTGGTCGGCTCACTCTCGCGCTCAGATCGAGTCGTGGGACGGGTCTCACACTCACAACTCACGACGGTGATTAAGTACAAGCTAGGTAGGAAAAATAAACTAATGCACAAGCAGCGGCATCTAGCATGCATACTAGCTAAGCAAACGACAAAAGGGTGGGAGGCGAGTGTACCTCCACGCTCGGGGCGTGGGGAAGACTTCCCGGCCAAGATCCGTAACCTCTGGTACAACAATAATTATTAAGTTATAGAATTAATCCTACAGCCCACTCCACGTAGGGAGGTAATAGGCGACATGTGGGGTTCGGGAGCACCAATCTCGGGTTGGCAGGCAGCAGTTGGTGGCGCTCAGGTGGACGCGGTCGGCCAATTCAACACTGTTCACTCGGGCCCAGAGGATAGCACGTGAGACCCGCTGCTGGTACGGTAACGTCCGGGATGGGTCCTGGTTGCAGCGATAGACTGGAGCATTCCTGGAGTTCCTAGGGTCGATCCCCGGGGGCAGCGGTCACCGGAGAGGAGGCGGGCGATGTCTTGGGAATTAATTCCCAAGGCTGTCCCACAGCTCTGCTTCAGGTTAGATCTGCGCACCCTGACGAGAATGGCCGGTACGCCCAGCCACGATGTCGGATCGAGGCGAGGTTAGCGCTGTTATGAAGAGCACTCGAAGTGCTTCGACATAGTGAAATTACAGAAGCATCCAACAGTCTGACTGGAAATAACAGGCTCTGCAAACTAGGTGAAGGTTCTACCCTGAAACTCAAAATCCACAGGATAGATTGGAACTAGCCTGATTACGAACTTTGACCGTGAATCAAATGAAGGAATTAGGACCCAAGATTTGTATGGTGGGTAGAGGGGAGGGATACGATGACACACATAGCTTTTTTGTAGGATTATGATCACGTTAAGGGGGTGGAAAAAATCTCCTACCACAGACTATCACGCTAGTTTACACAAAGGTAGATTGTGAGGGTGATAAACAGGGGGTTGGGATGGGTGGCAAACAAACTCTGATCGGTGTGACATTTAAACTGGGAATGCAGGGGACATGGGGGAACAAACTCTCAAAATTTCAACTTGATCCAATGGTTGGATCTGGAGTTATGGCCTTCTCTTTAAGTTTTAGATTTGCAGGTCGAAATCCAGGACATCAGCTCGGAGACGTGGTTGTGGCAGCTTTTCCTTTGGGAGCTGTTGGTGCTGGAACCAACGTAAGAGATGTTCTCGCCAGTCGGGCTGCTGAACCTCTTCTACAACTACTGCTTCATTTTCTTGTTCATCGATTAGGACCTCTGTCATGCTGGGGACCTGTCGTCAGTTAATTACCGTTACATTCAGGCTTGTATCTGGTGGAATCGTCAAAGAGCTAGCCAGCTTCGCGAGGGCATCTGCCTGAGCATTATGTCCCCGATTGATATGCTTGACTTTGATGAAATAGAATCTCACCATCAAGCGAAGTGCCAGCTAGTAGTAGGGGAGGAGCTCTTTCTTCCGCACATCAAACTCTCCTTCCAGCTATTTTATAACCAGCATGGAATCTCCGAATGCTTCCAACATATAGATCTCCATGGACAGAGCAATTTGTAACCCAATTATTAGGGCTTCATACTCTACTTCATTATTTGTGCATGGCTTGTTTATTGAACAGGATGTATAGATGACTTCTCCTTCTGGAGACTTCAAGACTATACCTGCCCCTGCTCTGACTCTAGCTGATCCAGTAGCTGAGGTGTCAATTCTGGAAGCGCCGTCAAAGTACAGCTGCCACAGAGAGGGCTACAACTAGCCGACTTCTAGGGTTTCATCTTTAGGAAGCTCTAGTTCCAGTGGGCAGTCTTCAGGCACTGGATGCTCAGTGAAGAAGTCTGCGATGGCTTGGCCTCTGACGGCCCTTTGCGGTACATAGGAGATATCAAACTCCATAAGGATCACCGCCCATTTGCCCAGACGGCCTTTGAGTGCCAGTTGGGACATGATGTATTTTAGCGGATCTGCCTTGGAGATCAGCCTGATTTCATGCGACAACATGTAGTGTCAGAGCTTCTTGACTGCAAAGACTAGCGCCAGGCAGATCTTCTCAATGTTGGCATATCTTTCCTCAGTTCTGACTAATATTCGACTGAGGTAGTAGAGGGCTTGTTCCTTCCCCTCTTCATTGTTCTGGGATAGCATTGCCCCCCGGGAGTTGTATGCGGCTGCTATATACAGTATTAGCGATCGTCCTTTCACCGGTGCACTGAGCACTGGAGGAGTCTTCAGATAATCCTTCAACTTGTCAAAGGCTATCTGGCAGTCTTCATCCCAGTAAAAGGCAACATCCTTCATCATTAACTTGTGAAAAGGCTGGCATCGCCCTGACAAATTAGATATGAACCACCGGATGTAGGCCAGGTAGCCTTGTAGAGATCTCAGCTCGGAGAGATTCCTTGGTGGGTATAACTCCTGAATTGCCTTGATCTTTGCAGGGACTGTTTCAATTCTCCGATATCTGACGATGAAGCCCAAGAACTTCCTGCTCGACACTCCGAACACACACTTCATAGGGTTCATCTTTTGTTCATACTGCCTTAGCCTCTGAAACACAACTCGGAGGTCTTGCAGATGGTCTTTTTTCTTTCTGGTCTTGACTACCATGTCATCTATATAGCACTCGACCTTGTGGTAGAGTAGCTCATCAAATATTCTGGTCATCGCCCACTCATAAGTTACGCCGGCATTCTTCAATCCGAATTACATCCTCTTGTAGTGATAAATGCCCTTGGGAGTCCGAAAGACAGTGTGGACCCAGTCATGCTCCGCAATCCATATTTGGTTGTAGTCGGACGACCCATCCATAAATGATAGGGCTTCGTGACCGGTTGTGGCATCAATCATGACCTCCATTATTGGTACTGAAAAGTCATCCTTGGGGTAGGCTTTATTCAGATCTCGAAAGTCTATAAATATCCGGATCTAACCATTCGACTACGTTCCCTACATTTGGAGACCGAAGAGTCCATTGAAGGTGAAGTTTCTAATCTAGAAGATTTCTTATGGGAGGCTTCCCACTAGAGACAGACTCAAGCGCTTCCTACTGGACATCCAGCCCTCCTATTGTTTATGTGGCCCAGAAGACAAGTCAGTAGACCATCTCTTTGTTGGTTGTCAGTACTCACAGACTGTGTGGGAGGTGATGGCTTCCAGAGCCCGGTGTGTCTATGGCAAGTAGATGGAGATATGGTCCTTCATCAAGTCGTGGGGTAGGAGTTGACCCATCAGAGGTGATCGTCTTATTTGGTGGCTTATGTTACATGCCACTCTTTGGTCCCTTTGGTGTGAAAGGAACCATAGGATTTTTAGAAGAGAGGGTAGAGTGGAAGACTCTCTTATTTCTTTCATTTGTACTAAAGTGAGGGAATGGGCAGAATTGTCTTGTAATGTGAATGCCCTTAACTCACCTCTTTTTTTGTTGGGAGGGTAATTGGCCCCACACCGCCTTGGTGTGCTTTTTGTATTGGGTCTCTTTTTGGGAGCTTACTTACACTTGTACATTTTATGTTCTTTTATACAATCAGTGGTATTACCCACTTTCCAAAAGGAAACATTGTTCGATAATTTAGCCTTTCTGTTCCATTTCTGTTATTTTTAAAGGATAGTGATTAGGATGTGGATACATAAGGATAAGGTTAAGGATAGTCTTTTTATTTTGGGATAGGGACAATGATATTGCTACCATCCTCACTGTTAAGTAACCTTTTACATCCCTAGACAGGATGATATCATTCCCAGCTCTTTGCCTCAAAAGTGGAGCAGCCATATGCTGGTCCCAATTATAATGGGACCACCAGTGCAAAAAGAAGCCTCAAATCTCTTCCTGGTGCGAGATGAGGCAGAAGATGTTGGCTCACTTTCTAATTCTTGAATCCTGATTACCAGCAATATATGTTAAAAAATGCACTCAAGGAGGTTGATGACATTTATGAATTCTGTTGAGTTTACATATTTAAGTGCCTAAAATATATATCAGAAATAAGCCCAGAATGTTGCTTGCTACTTGCACTGCTTGAAGACCTCCATCAGAGTGAAATTGGACGAAGTTGTGTTTTGCTGAGGAAGTGTCCAATCTAGCATTGCAGAGCTGTTGCAGAAGACTACATGAGACCATCCATCAGATAGCATAGTTCCATCTCCGATATTAAAAAATACCACCCTAGAGAACCATCCCCAACATGCTGAATACATGCAACATGGCAGTACTTACTCATCACATGAGCCCCTCCTGTAGCATTCTGATAATCTCATGACGTGCTATTGGTCTTGTCATGGGGTTCTTTTGTAGCTTTCTTTCGTAGTTGGTGAGGAATCTCTCCTCTACCTTAAGTCGTATTACTTTCATTTATTCTTAATAAAATTGGTGGTACAATTCATGACTTTTTGTAAAAAGGAGGAAGGAGAGCATATGACATGTATAATTTGGAGATTATCGTCATCCCAAGACATGTAGAGGACCATCAAGAGCAAATGGTTTTCCAGTCACAATGTTCAGTCATGGGAAAAAGTTTGTAATTTTATCATATTCAATGGCAGTGAGTAAAATATAGTTTCATCAAGGCTGGAACTCCACTTAAAGCTACCAACAGAGCCACACTCTAAGCCATACAATGTTGGTTGGATAAAAAAGGGCCCTTGAAGCAAGGAAGGCAATCTCGGTTTCGGTCTCGGTTTCGGCCGGGACCGAAACCGATACGGATCGGTATCGGTTTCGGTGCCCTGATACCACTTTAACTATCATGCCCCGAGTTTTTAAGACAGCGGAAGGAAATTCGGGAACGTGAACAGCTGGCATGGTAAGCCTCTTGCAAGCAAGAAATCAGAGTGCAAGACAATCACACAAAAGTATTTGCACAAGTAATTTTTTCCCAACTTCACTTTATTCCATACTAATAATGTCAAAATACACAAGATCCTTGACTCTTAACACTCTTACATCACTTGACTCAATAAAATGAAAAATTACATAGTGACTATTGTCTAATGACACTCTAAGGCTTCGCTCCTTCTCTAATTGCTCTCGGATCCACCACTTGAATAATCTGAATCCGACCCACTAGAGCTTCCTAAAAAGATGGGAAACGTAGGGTAATGAGCACACTTACCCAGTAGGTATCTTTGCATCAATATGAAGGTAATATTTAAATGATTAACATCTTTGCTGTAGAAGATGAAGTAATGAAGATACGATAAATCATGCCGATAAACCAAAGTAACAAAAGATAAGAATTATAAAGATATGAGATAATGATGAATCAAGATTGTGTATAGACAAGTTTGGCCTTTCATGAATAAGAAAGTACTAGCATGTAACTAGAAAGTACTTTGCATAACCTTGAGAAGGTAATGTACTAGCAAGCCATTTATCAAGCATGTAAATTTCATTATGAGTCTCGTGATTTTCACCCGCATATAAAAAAAATACTTCCAGCGCAATGCGACGCCAATACTCATTATATCCCATGATTTATAGCACCTTTTCGGCCATCTGCCAAGGGGGCTAGTATCGAGCCCTTAGACACCGTCTGTGCCCGCCCTTACATCTTCAAGTTATAAGTCAAGCTACTTCCACGAGATAACAATAATTATGGTCATTAATTCTCAATTTTAAATAATAAGTTCATAACAATGTAGCCAAGGCATAGAATGCTTCAAAACTTGATCATGAGATTTCAAGGATGACTTAGAAAAGGACATTATGCTACGGAGGCATTCCGACAGTAAAATGGTACATTTTAATTATGTTCCATAGCTTATTCATCAATTTGTTAAGCATAGGTCTGAGAATCTACATAATCTTAAGAAAACCAACCTCAAGGGCCAAACCTCGGGCTAGCATAAATCAGGAACCTTGTGGTCATCTACTGGACCATTTAGCAAAGATAGGCGGTCTAATCTTGGACAGTTTATGTTGGATTTAATCCAGAGTAATCAGAGACACATGCGGTCATCGGCCAACCGTTAAGGGGGCCTTAGCGGTTGCCTAATGGCCATTTAGAGACTATATAGGTGAACTCATGATTTAGGACCATGCGGTCTAGACAGGGCTACTAGGCATGACTTGGCGGTCTATTAAACAACTGCTAATCAAGTGCTTGCGATCGTCCAAAAGGCCGCTAGGTTTCCAGAACACATAAAAATACCGATAAGTGCTTTCTAGACAATTGGGTTATAATGGTACAATCAGCTCGACGTCCTAGTGAGAATCTAAGGCTCATAGAGACTTACGGAGGCCTTAAAATAAGATCACCTAGTCCAGTAGAAGGAATATCCAACAGAGAGGATCCCAAGTCCAAGATTATGTGCTTATAATTACGAAAGTGTCTTTAATGGCCACATACTGAAGTGATGAGGGCATCTCACAACGCTCTCTTTGGCTCAGATCGCTTGCATCACCTTGAGGAGGTCCGACTATGAGTTCACATGTTATTTCCTTTTCTTTGAGCCATTTCTTATGTAATTTCCTTTATTGAGTCATGTTGTTAAGTCCATTTCCCTTATGTGTGATGCTTCAGACTGCGCTGTTGGAGCTATCCTGGGTCAGAGAGTCTATAAGATGCCCGTGGTGAGCGACTATGCAAACAGCACCCTCGTCGATGCATAATTGAACTACACCACCACAGAGAAAGAATTGCTTGTCGTTGTTTTCGCCCTTGAGAAATTTTGATCATATCTGTTAGGTGCAAAAGTCATTGTTTATTCCGATCACTCAGCTTTAAAATTTCTACTATCCAAGAAGGAAGCCAAACCCCATCTCATTCAGTGGATTTTGTTGCTACAAGAGTTTGATTTGGACATAAGAGACAAGAAGGGATTGGATAATATTGTTTCTGATCACTTGTCTAGGATTGTGATTCCTGATAGTGCTCCTATGTCCGATTCCTTTCCCGATGAACAAATTCTTCCCATCTCTCACACCTTAACCCCCTGGTATGTTCACATAGTCAATTACCTGACGATAGGATAGATTCCAGGAGGGTGGTCTAGGCAGGAGAAGGATCGATTCATTTCAAAGGTTATGTACTACTTATGGGAGGACCCAGAGCTGTTTCACATGGGTCCATATCAAATAATAAGACGATGTGTCCCCGAGGAGGAGCAACAATCTGTTTTGAACTTCTGTCATAATCTTGCATGTGGGAGACACTTTTTTGGAAAGAAGACTACGACTAAGGTTCTACAAAGTGGATTTTACTGGCCCACATTGTTTAAGGATGCATACGAATTCTCTAAAACATGTTTGAGGTGTCAAACTATGGGTAACAATTCTAAGAAAGATATTATGCTGCATAATCCCATTCTGGTAGTAGAGATCTTTGATGTCTGGGGAATTGATTTTATGGGACCGTTGCCACCTTCTTTTGGAAATGAATACATCTTGGTGGCAGTCGATTATGATTCTAAATGGATTGAAGCAATAGCCACTAGGACCAATGATCACAAGGTGGTGATGAAATTTGTAAAGAAGAACATCTTTTCAAGATTTAGTTATCCTCGAGCTATCATTAGTGATGGGGGCTCTCGCTTTATTCACTTTCAATTCTGAACTTTACTTTGTAAATATGGCATCACTCACAAGCTCGCTACCCCCTACCATCCCCAAACCAGTGGCCAGGTAGAAGTGTCGAACAGGGAGATAAAAACCATTCTGCATAAGACAGTTCGGGTGGATAGAAAAGACTGGTCTGAGAGACTAGATGATGCACTCTGGGCCTATAGAACTACATTTAAGACTCCCATTGACATGTCACCTTACCGCCTCATTTTTGGAAAAGCCTGTCACTTGCCCATAAGGCTTGAACATAGAGCATATTGAGCCATCAAATAAGTCAACTTCGACCACACTCAAGTCAGGGCCCAAAGAGCTCTACAACTCAATGAACTGGAAGAACTAAGTGACAAGCATATTAATAGGAAAACTTTTTATATCAATCAAAAGGTTTGGCTTTTTTATTCGAGGCTGTGCTTGTTCCCTAGTAATCTCAAATCTAGATAGGACGGACCATTTGTCGTTGTTAAGACTTTTGACCACGGTGCCGTCAAAATTTTGAATCCTAACAATGGTCACATTTTCATTGTCAATGGTCAAAGATTGAAACCTTACTTGAAAAGTGATCAGTTCTAAAAAGAATCCATTGTTCTAAGTGATCTGGAATAAAATCTTTGCGAGCTTTCATGCGTCTGGCTGAAGACGTAAAACTTAGCACTTCTGGGAGGCAACCCAAGGTTTTGTTATTTCATGATTTTTGTAGTGTTCTTTTAGTAGTAGGTGCGAGCCGAGGAGGTTTTCCCCCCTTTTGGAACTAGCAAAAGAGCTGTTTAGTAGTTTATCATCCCTCGAAGGGATGCCAGGGACCTGCGAAATAATCACATGGCCTCTGGTCTCTCTTGGTCAATGAGGAATAGTTCCTAATCCCTCCCTCTGCTATTGCTTAGTCTACAACTTTGTTGACCTTAGCCACTGCGTTAGCGGGTTAGTTCTTCATATGTCTACTTCCTCAAACCACTTGCCTCGTCTAGTATCTTCACAAGACAACCCTCAGGGGAGACTAGGGACCTGTAAAGTCATTACATGGCCCCTGAACCTCCCGCTTAGCAGCCAGAGGAATAGTACAACTCTGTGCCCTTGCTACAGGTCAGATTGCGACTCAACAGACTCTATTCACGTTCTCAGTGGGATCCCTAACCCCTGCAACCCAAAATCCAATCTGTTCACATGTTTTTCCTACACTCTGGCTTTCATATTTGGCCTATAGGAGCAATTAGACCACCTCTGAAAACCCTTGAATTTCATTTTCTCTGGCACTTTTCAATGCACAAAGCCCATGATATGGCGGCCAAGTACTGTAGCAACAGTGCCGGCCACCGCCTCTCTCTCACATGGCACTGTAGCTATAGTGCCTGAGCCACTGAGCCCCTCTCCCATTTTGACTCCATTCGGCCACTGAGTGGCGCCCCCTTGGCGGCCAAATCCCACATTTGCCGCCACCCCATTTCCCTTGGCCACTGAGTCAAGCCTTTCATCCATGGCTACCGTATCGATGGACTCCACGCCCTTGGCCATCGGATCAAGCTTGTGCCACCATACCAAGTAGCCAGCCGCCAGTTAACCCCTACCCATCAACCCAGTTCAGTCTTTAGCCGCTCTGTTGACTATCATGTTCTCCCCAGGATCCCCTGATAGAGTAAGGCAGAGCCAATCATAGTGCACAAGGCTACATTAATGGGATTTATATCCCTATAGTATAAACATCTCTCCAAATTACCCTATCAAGTCAAGGGGATCCGTTGCTTACCATAGCGTGTTCTCCACTGACTTTACATAAGGGGAAAATAAAAAAATTCCTCAGTGCTGGATGATGTCCCGCAGTTGGCTCCTAGGAATTGGTATGCCCACATCTTATAGACTCCGTCTCGGGACTACGTGGATGGATATCCTATATGTCTCTCGGCATGCTATAAAATAAGGGGAGATGTTGTTGGAATTCATCCAAGAGGCTAGTCTATCATACCGAGTCCTATCTTCTAAGACACCCCTCTTAAGCCACGGAGGTCCGACAATTCCCATGGTGTGTTCATTGATGACTTCGTTAAGGGGAAAAGAGCATAAGCCACCTTAATGGTGAATAATGTCCCACGTTCCCCTCCGCCACTCTCTACCTTTGGGCTCTGGTGTGCCTATGTATTACGGACCCCATCCCGGCTCTCCGTGGACAGGTATCCTATACATATCCTGGCATATCTAGAGATAAGGGGAGATGCTGTCAGAATTAAATTGGGAGACGACATTATGTCATGCATTTCTCGGTATTCCAATCATTCTAATACGCCACGGGGCTTCATAAGATATCATAGCATGAGCTCCAATGACATTGATGGAGAGATAGAACTTTAATCGCCCCTAAGGTGAATAGTGCCCATAACTTTCTATGCCCCTCGGCCTACAGTCAGGTCTACTCCCTTGGGAGCTATTATGCATAACATATGGCGCTAATGGGCCAAGAATAATTGTCAAAACTCACCCGGGCTATCATCTTTGATATGTCTATCTGTTTCGGCACTCGTGGAAAACACACGTAAATCGTAAAACACTCTCCGGGACTCCCGAAAATGATCCGAAACCCACGGATCCTGACCCAAAAAAAATATCCAAGAAATTCGGGACGTCACAAAGAATGTTAGAGAAAATATCTTCTTTAGCTTGCAAATGACCGTGACCACATGTTCTTCAATAGTTTATACATCCTAAAGTTTGAGTTCTGATGCACATAAAATCTTGAAAAATTGACTCAACTCGGTCAGTGTTCCCCATGCATGCCTTGGCAACAAGTCACAGAATGCAATGGGTACCAGCTGCTCCATGAACACATGACAGTCATGACTTTTCAATCCATATATTTTTCCTTCATTAACATTCACACAACAGGCTATGTTGGATATATATCCATCTGGAAATTTTCACTGTTTCAACCACTGGCACACTTTCTTGATCTGTGCATCACTAAGCACGTAAGTTGCTTTAGGCTGCAAAATTTTTCCATGTATGTTCTGTAGTTCCAATTTTAGATGTTTACAAAACATCTTTAAGTCCATACGCGCTTTGGCATTATCCTTTGTTTTATCTTTTATGTTCATGGTCGTGTTGAACACATTATCTAAAATATTCTTCTCGATATGTATGACATCCATATTGTGTTGTACAAGAAGAGTTAACCAATAATATAGTTCCCAGAAAATACTTTTCTTATTTCAATTGTGATCCTTTCCAAATTGAGGGAGTTGTCGTGTGCTACCGAATAGTTGTACTACATCTGGTAAATTTTACACCCGTGCCGCCAAATGTCAACTAGGCACCCATAATAAGTCTGCTCCATCCATTTCAACAGTGTTTTTCTAAAATGAGTCCCTTTGCCTTTGAAAAGGATGGTCACTTGGTAGAAACTGCCGATGGCAATCAACCCAGCTTGCTTTCCCACCATGTTTCAATACAAATGATTTAGTATTTTCCATACAGTAAGGACATACTAACCTCCCATGTGTGCTCCAATCAGATAGCATTCCATATGCGGGGAAGCCACTTATTGTCCACATCAGTGTAACTTTTATAATAAAATTTTACTTCTTAGATGCATCATAAGTAATAACTCCATCAGTCCATAAAAATTTCAACTCATCAATCAACGGTCTGAGATATTTGTCTAAATTTTTTCCCAAACTTTTTGGACCAGAAATTACTAGGGATAAATAGATTTTCTCGCTTCACGCACATGTCCGGTAAAAGGTTGTACGGTGTCATGAACACTGGCCAACAAGAGTAAGATGCCATTGAACCACCGAATGGATTAAACCCAACCTCATGCATAAACCCAATCTAATATTACGTGGCTCCCTTGAGAAAGTAAAATGAGTTTGGCTGAAGTAAGTCCAAGCTTCGCCATCGATAGGATGACTGATTATATGATCAGCATGACGTACTCTTTCGGTGTGCCATGTCATTTTTCGAGCCATCTTTGAGGACATATACAGCCGCTACAGCCTAGGCGTAAGAGGAAAGTATCACAATGCCTTGTAAGGTACATCTTTTGCTTTGAATTGTCCCATTTCTTAGGTTTGAATCTGTCATGATGACAAATAGAACATTATATCTTACCCGCATCCTCTTTGTAATATAACATACAGTGATTCGGGTATACATCTATTTTCATATGTCCAAGCCTCAACTCATTGACCATCTTTTTTGCATGGTAAAAAATTTTAGGCAACTTCTCGTCTTGAGGTAACATACTCTTGATCTAGAGGAGGAGACGGTCAAAACAAGTCTCACTGATGTGAAATTCAGATTTCAAGTTCAAACTCAAATGACACATGAACTTTATACAAGAGCCACATTTACTTAGATGAAGTATAAGTATCATGCAAGGTAAGATTGTCAATAGTGAGCACCTAAAGCATCAATGAACATTTTTCATAAGACCTACACACAACATATTGTTATCATCAAAATCATCACCAAGGACAAGGAGGGAGTACCACGAACCCAACAATCTCCCCCTTTTTGATGATGACAATATATTGTGATTGTGGCCATCCAAAACTCGCTCCCCCTTTGGCATTATCAAAAAGTGGGGGAACTAAAGGAACAACTAAATATGAAATTTTAACATGAATGGCGCACAAACTCAGCAATCAACCTACCATTGAAGGAAGGTATTTGAACCATGAACACTAAGCAAGAAGTGACATTTGACGTGCAGTATGCAAGATGATAAGAGTATATGCAAATGCTCAATTTTTGAATTTTGTTCAAAGTATATGACCAAACTATGCACAAGTTGTATGATTAACCTGAGCTATATACAAGTGTCTTGCTGAAGAGTACATTATTCTCCCCCTTTGTCATTAACAGATACTGACTGACAATGGGGTTATTTAAGCTGATATATACAAGTATGATTAAAATATGCATCAATATGAAATGATGTATGGTATGAACAAAAGGAATCAAGCAATCAAGCACTCAAGCATGCTTAATAAAATATAGACTCAAGCAAGTCCCTTGGGACAAGTGTAAGGATTATGCAATTGACTGTTGAACATGATGAACATATGCAATACTAAGAAGATCATGCTTACATAAGGATGGTACTGCATAAACCATGAAAGTTGACAGATTTATAAAGTACATTCACACAAACAAACCCAATGTGTATATATGAAGGATGAGAAATAAATTCCAAGGTAATATGGATAAACTGATCTTCTAAGAAACACTAAAAGGAACTTTTCGTCCATGCACTTCCATACATAATGCTCGAATATTGGTAGCTACGTATAACCCTAATTTTTTTTTAATAAAACACAAGAAGTTGACTAAACTTTTGACGTGAGTTACACCCTTTGTTTCAGGGGTATTTCCCGATTATTCAGTTTCGTCACTTATCTTAATTACGGATTTTGTCACTTTTCAGTGTGAGTTGTACCCTTTGTCTCAAGGGCACTTCCTGCCTACTCAGTGCCAAATCCCACTTATTTTAATTATGGATTAGCTTCCCCTCGGCCCGGAAGGTACCCGTTCGGTCTTCCTCGAACAGCTAGAACTACCATGCATTGACGCCGAGCTCATGATCGTTGATCCAGCTATCCCGAGCGATTGGCAGGCCCCTTACGTCTCCTGGCTTCGAGACTCCCAGGTGCCTTCTAACCCTTAGGAAGCTCAAAGATTAAAGTACCAAGCCCGACGCTTTGTCATCTTAGACAATGCTATGTACCAAAGGTCTTTCTCCGCTCCCCTCCTTAAGTGCCTTAGCACCGACGAAGCCGGCCAAGAAATTCAAGAAGTTCACGAAGGCATCTGCGGCGCGCACTAGGGAGGAAGATCACTTGCCAAGATCTTACTTCGGTGATGCTACTGGTGGCCCACCCTTCAGGGCCACTGTTTGACCCACGTGCAGAGGTGCGACCAATGTCAATGCTTCGACTATTTGATCCACCAGCCTTCCTCGGAGCTCGTTACACTTACCGAGCCATATCCCTTCGCTCGGTGGGGAATTGGCATTCTGGGGCCATTCCCTATGGCTCAGGCCCAGAAGAAGTTCGCCATCGTCGCCATCGACTACTTCACCAAGTGGATTGAAGCGGAGAGGATGTGGGGGATAGTGAGTGGCGGAGGGAGATGAGACAGAGAGGAAGAGGGGGAAAGAGAGAGACGGTGGGGCGAGAGACGGAGATGGTGAGGGGTGTGCCACTGAGGGAGAGAGAGAGAGAGACGTTGAGAGGGAGATAGATGGAGAGGAAGAGGGGGAAAGAGAGAGAGAGACGCTAAGGGAGAGAGAGGGGGAGACACTAAGAGGGAGATGATACGATGGGAGAAATTGAGAGAGAGACGGTGAGGGAGAGGTAAGACAATGGGGAAGAGAGAGAAGATGAGAGAGAGATAAGACGGTGGGAAAGAGAGAAGGCGAGAGAGGGGAAGAGACGGAGAGATGCTGAGCAAGAGGGAGAAAGGGTGAGACGGATGGATCTCATTTTTATTATCGTTCAAATATTTGAACTAGTTTGTGAATGGGAAAGAAAATTTGAACAAGATTTTGAGGACCAAGGTAAATTTCCAAAGAGAAGGTCTAGGGTATGAACCCACCGAAAAGAAAGCTTCTGGTCTAACAACTCAAACCCCATTTGAGCATGTTGCTTGCTCCTCTAGTACCTCAAATGCTCACCATGTTATGCATTCTGAAAGAAAAATCCAGAAATATGATGCTAAATAGAACTTGAACCAAAATACAAAGCTGAAAAATAATCCGGCTTGCACAAGTGATCAAGCTAGGAAGAGCAATGCTAAACACCATGTTTCCAACAAAATTTCTTCTTGTTTTTATTGTGGTAGACGTGGTCACATGATGTATGATTGTTCTGTCAAGGAAAATGATGAATTGAGAGCATGCAAGAAAATGAATAATTTTAAAAATTCAAGAAAGTTTTGAAATGGAAGAAGTAGATTTGAGAATTCTTATGTTCAGGCTAAAGACCACATTGAAAAATGACTTTTGTGCGTTGTTTCCATTGTGATGAATGTGGACATACTAAGCATGATTGTGAGTTGATGCATGGTTGTCTTTTGATGAAAAATGATAATTTGACTATTGTCAAAAAGTGAAAACCATGTGCAAATGTTACTTCTAACCCACAGGGACCCAAAAAGATTTGGGTACCTAAGATTGCCAAATGAGAAATCTATTTTACAAGTGTGCCATGGAGTGTAAAGTATGAAATCTGTTTTAGTCAAGAAGGTAAGGCACATGAGTCAAGTGACATAAGCAAAGTCAAAAGAAAAATAAAAAATAGAATCTTAACACTCAGGTGATATTCCTCCTACTTTCTGCAGTGATTGTGTCATATTTTGACTCATTTTGTGTCGTATAATCATGTGATCATGTATATGTCTGAATATGCATTTCATTCGTTGTCAATTATGTATCCTTGTGCATGTCAAGTGTCACATGGCATACTGTTAAGAGTTGTTTGTATACCTTCAATTAACATTCACCACATACATTGAGTTTGTCATATGCCTTCACATCCTTTCGTGTAAAAGTTTAACATTGTGAACTCATATCATAACCCATGCAACTCTCTTGCCTTCATCACATCCATGACTGTATGATTGCATTAGAATTTTATTTACCATCTTGCATTCATGCACACACTAAGGGGGAGCAACCACGTTCATCATATGGATTTAGTGTCTAGGTTCACACATGAGTCATGCATTGCATCTAGAGCTGTCTAGGGGATGTTGGTTGTTAAAAGAATTTGTCATGTCATTTTTAAATAAACTTGAATTGAAATTGACAAATCAAATCTTTTTATCTTTGGATGCAGATCACACTCTCAAATCCAAGTCAGGATGGGTCATTTATGATCGGGCGCGCCGATTCAAGGCGTGCCGCTTCAAGGGCGCGCCGGTTCAGGGCGCGCCGTTTCAAGGGCGCGCCGGTGAACCGTGGCATCGATTCAACTCCACTTCAAGCGAGACAAGCTCCGACTGACTTATTTTCAGGTTTATTCAAGTGTTTTAGAGATTTTAGATTGTTTATTGAGTTTGTCATGCATTGGATCGGTCTCGGATGGTTCGGCGATCAAATCACAAGCTCGCACGAGGTTCGTACTCTAGCGCGGTGACAGTTCTGAGTCGATTCAAAAATCTGACAGCATCTCCCCATCCTGAAGGATGTATCTAGGAGAAGCGGGGAATACTCACGCAATGGAGTAACCCCTGAAAAGTCGAGTGGCACGACGGTGTCCGGTAAAAAATCGAATGGATAGGAAATCCCCGAGGGCTAGCCTACTAGGGGCACCGAATCCGTGGGTGAGTGTAGTCGAGTAAAGTGACTCACAGTGGGAGCGAAGACCCCGAGGGCAAGCCTGCAAGGGGCACGCGACCTAAGTCGGTACTATGTCTGAGCCGGGACGACCGATTAGAGAGGGAAAACCCCGAGGCTAGCCTACAAGGGGCGCCCGTCTTATGGTCACCACGAAGTCCGTTAAGGAGTGTGGATTTAAATCTGTCGAGATTAACCCGATTTGATGTTCTCCCTGTCATCCGTGGGAGATTTGCCATTAACAGGCGGATCCCACGGGCACAACGGCGTTGTAGCCGAACGATAGGAATGTTTTCCCTCCCTGGAACCGTCGCGACTCACTGTCGGGACGGTTGAAACGGCGTGGTAGAAAACCCTTACAAATGACTACTATCGATTACTATTGGGCTAACCAGAAAGGGCTTAAAAGAAATGGGTGACACACAGTGAAAGGGGCATCCTTACTTATGCGTGGCTTCATCGACTAACCGGTCTAGTGGTTTAAGAAAACAACTTTCCTGGGGAGGGAAATCTGTTACTGTAGGCCAGGGAAATCAAGGGCCTTCTCGGCGCCGGGGAAAGTGGAATGCAGCAAGCAGTAGAGAGGCGTACAGGGAAGAAGAAGGGAGAAACAAGATTATGTTCCAGCGCCATCACTGTAGCACGGCGCCGGTTCAAAGCTCACGGAGAGCATACAATGAATGAACTAATCCGGAAATGATAAACGGAAGGAAAATGCATAACGTCGAATCCCCAATGTATCGATGCAATCATGGGTGTTGTTTATGCCATAGACAGAAAATCAAACATATACATGTATTACATGACATGGTGCCGGCGTTGTCGCGCGGTCACCATTCCATTGCCTGCGGAAGGGGCTTAAAAGAAAAAGAAAACAGAGATGATGAGAGGGGGGAGTAAGCTCTTATCACCGCCGTTATACTCCCTCCCTCGTTTACATTGAATCGGAGAAAAGGACGGAGCGAGGAACCCCCGATAACACGATTGTTACCCACCTATCAAAAGAAATAAAGAGGGAGGAAGCTTTTCTGCTCCGACGCCGGACGAGTTGTATGCAACCAGGGACGACCACCGCGACAGGGGGCACTCTCCGGGGAAAAGCTTGCTCGGCACGAAAACTCCTGGAAAATCTCTTCTCCTTCTCCCTCTGTATTTTTCTATTCCCCTTCGACCACCCCCTCTCTCTTCTTCTATTCTCCTTATAGGGGAAGGTTATCCGGCGCCACAAAATGGCACGCTGGGAAGGACCGCACCGGGGAGCCAATTAGCGCGCCGGGGAAGGCCACGCCGGAAAGATTTTGTCGGGTCTTTACGCGCCGGAAAGGAGGGCACCATTTCAACGGCGTGCCGACAAGCTGTGGCGCCGTTTCAACGGCGTTTACTTGCCAAACGTCAGTCGATGAGTCCGGGGATGGTCCCGGAAGTCACCACTCATGATTCTTCGCACCAGGACTCCTGCAAGACCTTGGCGAGGGGGTTGACGAAGCTCTCAGTTTGCCAAACGGCTCGTGTCCGAACTCTGTGTGTGTCTGGTTCGATTGCGAGGGTCTTCCGTTGACACGACCTCTGACACCGTGGCTCGTGCTTTCGGCTCGACTTGACTCGTGCTCAAAGCTCCCATGTGGGATGATATTCTGCCTAGACCAGTGATCATTTGGCCTCTGACGGGCCTTCCTTCGCAAGGAGCAGAACCCGTGCCGGGTATTCAGATTCTTCCATTGCTAAAGTTTCCAGCCTCCGTCTGTGAAGGCCGTAGGCGCTCTTTTTCCTCAGGAGAGTCTTCATTAGGGCGGGAGACCGTCGGGTGAACCACCGTCCTTGGTCGGGCGGTGGTGTAGGGTAGCGGTGTGACAAAGTCGACACCAGATCACTGGGCAGGCTTGGTCGCACTGCCGGTTGATGGTGGAGTCATGTCGGCTCTCCTGAGGTGAGGCTCTTGGCATTCACTCCTAGCAGCCTTGGTGACTTTAAAAGGCTTCAGCAGTCTACTTTTCTTCGGCTTGCGTGCTCCGTAAGCCGTGTTATTTACTTTTACGGCTTGATTGCCGGTCATCATATTTTGAGTGTCAACAAATGCCCCCCAGACGTTGGTGCTGCAAGTGAGACATGAACGTGGCAGGGCCAACGGATGAGCTTCACCTGGATTGATCTCCTTTGATGGTGACAGCTCGAAACGACCCTCAATTTCGTCGTCGGATGCTCGAACGACGCGACTAGAGGCTTAACCGGCGCGGTTGAAACGGTGCGCCCTGTAGCTTTGAATCTTCAAACGGCGCGCCCTTGAGATAGAAACGGTGCGCCTTTGCGGAGCGCGCCGTTTCAAGGGGTTGAATCCCTTATAAAAGGCCCACCCCTTCATTTTTTATTCTTCACTGTTCATTTCATCAAATACTTTCTCTCTCCTCACTTCCCTATTCCCAGCGCGTGCGAGCGAATCCGAGTGAGGTGAGTTCTTATCGGGTTCAAAACCCTATTTTTGGGTCTCGGGAGGCTCCTAGTAGGACTCGTCCTCGGAGCTAGATCCCTCGGGTGTCTCGTTTGGCCTCAGCTTGATGCCCATGGCTATTTTCAGGGGCCGCTCACTTGGTGATCGATCCCGCTTCTCCTTTTGACAGACCCCCGGGCTGGGGAGACTCTGCCAAAATTTTGTCAGAAGTTCTGCTTTAATCAGTTGATTTCTGACTTATTTATTCTCTCCCCGATGTTGTTTCTGCAGATAAGATGGCGTCCAGCTCTTCCTCGTCTGCCCCCCGGGTTGCCGTGACGTGGGAGAACGTCCATTCCTTGGATCGCGGATTCAAGAAAGTAGCTATAGTTGCAGAGTCGTCTGACTCAGAGACGGACACGGTCGACATCGGTAGGCTAATGATCCTCCCCGGAGACCACTTTAAGTACGAGCGGGGGGACGAAGTTCGTCAGGACCACCCGAAAGACAAGCACTTGACAGACTTCATCAGACGCTTCAATCTGTATGGGAAGCGCGACGTAATTCTGGCCCGACGTGCCGAAGGAGCTCTGCTGGCTGACCGAGACAGTCTAAATGACTCGGTGATCCGGATGTCGCCAATTTACGTTCCCGGGGAAGCGAGGAAGTGGGATGCTGTCCTTGGCCTGCAGGAGCTGACTCCAGATGTTGGGTTGCTGACGAGAGCCCCACAATTTACACCGGCTCGATGGAATGAGGCCGGGGGTCGCGTCGACCGGGAGAAGCCGGGCTATGGCTTGTTCCTTGCCCCGCTGAAATGGGGTTACAGAGACGAGCCTTTCCTGCTGGACTGTCTGGCAGTGCGCTTCAAGCATCAGATTTCTGTGGGCTGGTTTGGAGAGCTGAAAGCCACTGACGCCCACGCTTTTCGCCCAGGAGCAGTCGAATTTACAGACTATGTGCTGCAGCAATATGCCCCGATCCTGGTGAGAGCAGGGGTGTATCACAGCGTTTATGCGTCCCGGTACAGATATCCCATTTCCCGAGGACTGTGCTGCGGGATGATTGAAGTCTTCTGCCCCGAGTACAACACTTTCTACACTGCTGAAGGGGAGACTTCATTGGACCTTTGGAGCTTAGCCCAGCTGAGCGGCTTACCCATAGACGGGGAGCCATATGAAGAAGTCTGCTTCCCGGACTGGCTGAAGGACCAGACGGACGGCGAGGGTAGATATTTCACCGGTTTTGCCTACCGGTACTTGATGAAGGCCTATCACGCCATGGTGCGCCTAACCCTCGATCCGAAGGAGGCGCGGAAGCCTGGGGAGAAGCGACGCGTGCGGATGGGCACGTGGCTTCAATACTTCTTCAGCGGGGAGAAGGTGTATGAAGACTTTCCCGCAACGCACCTAAAGAGGTGCGTTATGTGCCCTTTGACGGACTCCTCTAGGTCCATCATTTGACCATTGACCAATCGTTTGACCGTTGACCCAGTAAGGCAGTTAGCATAGCGGTGTCGGTAGATCCGTTATAGTCATATAACGCCCCAGATCTGGTGCGTTATATTATGCATTAAAACTATGGATTTTCTGTGATTCATGGACTTCGGGTGACTTTAACGGACTCAGACCCATGCATTATATCCTCATAACGCACCAGCCTTGGTGCTTTATGTTTCTGTGGTTTCTGATTTCAGTTCGGGTGAGTATAACGGGCCATGGGAGGCGCGTTATACTGACCCGTTATACTCAGCATAACGCCCCATGCTTGGCACATTATGCCCTGTACTTCTGGTTACATTGCATTGTTCGGTTAAGTATAACGGGCCACGGGAGGTGTGTTATACTGAACATAACGCCCCATACTTGGCGCGTTATGATCTGTGTTCTTGGTTTCTCGCCATTGTTCAGTTGAGTATAACGCACAGGGGTAGGTGCGTTCTGCTGAACATAACGCCCCAGTGCTGGTGCATTATGGTATGTATGGCTGTGTGCTTGTGTTCACATAGATGTTCGGGTGAGTTTGACGGATGGAGGGAGGTGCGTTAACCAAATCTTCGGATTACTCTCGTGGGTGAAATCTTCAAGAACACATGTTCGCCGACATGAAACTCTAAGGCTCTCCTTCTACAATTGGCGTAACTTTTTTGTCTTGATTGTGCCACTTGCAGACGATCCTGAATAATACGGATATTCTTGGATGATTCTGAAATGAGTTCTGGTCCCAGCCATTACTTCTCGCCTACATCATCCAAACACAAAGGTGATCGACAACTTCTTCCATAAAGAGCTTCAAACGGAGTCATCTGGATACTAGACTGGTAACTGTTATTATAGGCGAACTCAATCAGAGCCAAGTGCTCATGCCAACTGCCTCCAAAATCAATTACGCAAGCTCTTAGCATATCTTCCACTATCTGATTAGTTGTTTCAGTCTGTCTGTCAGTCTGAGGATGAAAGGCAGTGCTGAAATTCAAACAGCTTCCCAAGGATTCTTGTAGTCCTCTCCAAAAGTGTGAGCTGAATCTGGAATCTCTATCTGACACAATAGTTACTGGTATCCCATGAAGTATTACAATTTCCTTCATATATAAGGCAGCCAAGACATCAACTATCCATTTCGACTTAATGGACAAGAAATGGGCAGACTTAGTTAGTCTATCGACAATAACCCATATCACGTCGAATCCGCTGCGAGTCTTAGGTAGACCCATGATAAAATCCATGCCAATGCTCTCCCATTTCTATTGTGGCATATCGAGCGGCTTTAACTTCCCGACAGGTCTGAAGTGTTCATCCTTTACCTGCTGACACACTAAGCATCTGCTCACAAATTCTGCGACTTCCTTCTTCATATTCGGTCACCAAAAGGATCTTTTCAAATCTCTATACATCTTAGTACCTCTAGGGTGAATGGTATACCGGGACCTATGAGCTTCTTCTAAAATCTTACTTTTCACTTCAGCTGCATTAGGCACACAGGTCCTTCCTCGAAATAATAATCGGCCGTCATTGGCTATCATAAATCAGGTCTATTACTCAGACTTTCCCTGATCTCCACCAACATCGGGTCATTTTCTTACAGGGACTTGATTTCTATTAATAACTCTAGATGAAGTTGAATCTGTGCAATTATAACCCGATCCTCGCTAACATTGAGATCTAAACTAGCCAACTGTTCCAGCAATGAGGTCAAACCCCGGAAAGACATAGAGCTAGACCAATCTTATACTACCAAGGGAGACCTTGTCTAGAAATACATTTCTTCTATAGGCTCGAGGGAGAGTTGAGGCCGCATAGAAGATGGTATTGTCCACGACTGAGCAGGCATGTGAGGTGAGGGAGTCGGCAACTCGGTTTGCCTCTTGATAGACATGAGCAACAGTGAGGTTGCTGGCAGTGAGATAGCATAGCACGATGCGCCACCACTTGAGGATTTGCCAAGACGGGCAAATAGAGCTATTGATGGACTACATGAGTACGGCAGAATTAGACTATACTAAGGAAAGACTGAAGCCATATGCAGCGGCCAATCATAATCCATCACATAACGCCCGGACCTCCACAAGAAGGCTATTCCCAGTGCCGTAGGAGTGAGAAAATGCTACTCTGACATTCCTTGCAGGATCTCTAATACAACCTCCGCCTCCGCAATCGCCTGGGTTCCCTTTACAAGCACCCTCCACATTGAGGCAGTAGCCAGAGTTGGGGGGAATCCATCGTACTAACTTGAAAGCCTTCTGTTTCCATCTCGGCTGCCACCCAAAGTGAGTAAGAATAGCAGCCTGATATTGAGTGATCTCCGAACGAAAATTGGTTTATTCAAAGCCCAGCTAACTTTATTCACTATTGAAGAAATGATGTGCCGGCAGGATGCAGACTTGGACTAGAACCTCTTGGAGCATCTAGCCTTCCACAACTCCCAGAGAATTAGGAGACAAGTATAAAGAGAGGCAAAGCCGAAAGGATAACCAACACTGTAGCATTCAAGGAAACTCCAGAGGCGAATGGTAACTTGGCAGTGCAGAACAACTACCAGACTTATCAAAGGAGAGAACCAATGCCATAACTTAGCAGCCTGATCACCACTAATAAAAAGGTGGTTGAGATCCTCAACATTAGGATTACGACAATAGGAGCATTTGGAAGCCATTTGAATACCACAGTTTGCAATACAACTATCCACTGGGATGGCTCTATGAATTACTCTCTAGCTAAAAACTGAGGCACGGTGACAGAAGGCATTATTCCAGAGATTTGCAAGCGGCAGTCTACGAATCCCCCTCAGTCTAACCAGCTGATAAGTAGAGCTGTTAGTGAATGCTCCGCTGGGAGAGAGAGCCCAAATTTGGGAGTCAGGAAGGTCCTCACATAGCGAGACTTCATCAAGGAAGCTAGTAGAGGGAAGAAGAGCCCGCATCGGGTGGCTACTGTCGCTATGGACCTGGTGAATAGAGGCCGGAGGACCGTCGTAATAGATGGGCAAGATGGTCGTGAGAGGTGAGGTACCAATCCATAGGTCATCAAGGAAATCCACCGACGAACCATTACCAATTGTCTATCTTGAATTGCCTTGAACCAGACCATATGCAAGACTGAAATTCACTTTTGACAGCCCCCGAGGGAAAGGGCCAGGGCGAGGGGCGGCCCCGTTCATATACCTGCAGCATGCATAATTGGCCCAGAGAGAATTCCCATTCATGATGCTCCAAATCTGCTTAGCTGCAAGAGAGACTTGGATGTGCTCTAAGCTCCTGATACCAAGGCCTCCCTCCTGATGGGGCCTCTTCAGAGTCTCCCAGGAAACCCAGTGACGCCTGCGGTTGTTTGTATTGTCACTCCAAAAGAAGCTAGCATAGGCCTTTTCAATATAATTGGATGTGGTTTTAGGGATTGAGGATGAAGTCGCTAAGTACACAGGAATGGATGTTAGGACAGCATTAATCAAAGTCACTTTACCCACCTGAGACAA
>JANBPO010002525.1:0-11422 GCA_024336825.1 Amorphophallus titanum
TAAAACCTTTGAACAGCAAAGGGAAAAGACTAAAATAGCAGCTACTCTTTTGCTGGCCAAGCCTGCCGATAAGAAAGAAGGTCCTTCATTGAGGGACAAGATGAAAAAGCTATATTCATTCTCAAAGGATAAAACTCGGGTCTTGTTTGAATGGGCGTACAAGTACAATAAAAAAACACTGCCCGAGTCAAAAAGACCTATTGATGCCAAGAGGCAAGATGATCTGTTGTTCTGTCCTTATCATTGGATGCTGGGGCATGCCATAGAGGACTGTTACATGTTTAAGGACGTAATAGAAGGAATGACAAAGAAAGGAGAAGTGCAAATGGGCAAGCACTAGGTGGACCTGCCATGCCCCCATGAACCCCCACTGTTGAGGCAGACCGCTAACATGGTGTCATTGTACCAATAGTTACGGGAAGAAGTGTCTGAGGCCAGCACTCAGCACGCTTATGAGGCCTGTTTCCTCACACCCATTGCAGAACAGGCAAGATGGAAGTCCGTGCCTACAAAACCAAGAAGAAGACCACCAGCTCCCAGAATTATGAGTGCTTACATTCGTGGTGTCACTGTGCGTCTTGCTCCACCCTAGATAACTCCTGTCTAGCAGATGAGAGAATCACCGGCAGTCATCCGAATCCCAACTCATAATCGGAGGAGACAAACTCCGCTGCCCACTCACAAGGAAATAGGCCTTGAAGTACGGCACCTGCAAGCTTACATCAACGGGCTTGATGAGTATGAACAACCCAAGTTGACACCCCTGCTAGTAAGAGACCATGTGCCATGGGAGTAGCTAGAAGATTTGACCCTTGGAGGACAAAATGAAAAGAAGACAGAAGAGGTCAGTGACGATCTACTCTGGGGGCAGATGCCAGCCAAGCCCGATCGGTAAAAGAAGAAAAGAACTTGAAATAAGAAAAAGGTGACCACCATACACTGCAACACCCTATCAACATTATTTAGCCTGCCAGGAGAAGGTGAAGCAGAAGAATCGGGTGGTACACCATCCTAAACAAATCAGACAGAAGCTTCAACTTCTGCCCACGCCACCCATTCTGGGAAGAAATGGGGGCACCTCCCTCCAGCAAATCACAATATTATCTTCAGGAATGAGTAGCCCTACCAGATATCGGAGCCTGAGGTTAAGGGCAACAGGATTCCCCCTCCCCAAGGCCTTTACACACAAGAAAAAGGGGCGACGGTGTTCCCTCCTTCACTAAATTTCTGTCCATGTTAAAGGGAAAATAGCCTGACCAAGGCATTAGTCCCGAAATTGAAGATAATTATTTTTCACCACCTCCTACACCTCCGGTAAAGAGTGGGGCGAGGACCAACCCTATCCCAACTGAAAAGATCCCCTAGCATGAAGGACCCTTTCAGCAACCCTCTCAGCAGAATGAAGTCGTAGGAGAACAGTCATCACCAACAGCACCACACGGGCCTCCAAGGCCTCGATGGGTAGAAGAAATGTGGTCCAATGTTAGAATGGGTAGTTGAATAATGAAGCTACTAAAGAAACTCCCAACCAGATTTACCATATGGGAGATTTTATCTCTGAGTGAAGAGGCGCGGCAAGCGATGATCGAAGCCTTGTAGACACCAGCTCAATATGAGGCATGCTTAGCAGAATACCAGCCCAAGCCGATAATCACCTTCATAGAGGATGATATGCTGATTCCAGGTGGTAGCCACAATAGGCCACTGTACATGTGGGGGCAACTCAACTGCCAACCATTTAATCGAATCTTGATAGACCCAGGGGCCGCAGACAATATACTCCAATGCACGGACTTGCCTTGCAATGTGCACGGACTCATGTTCTTGACCAAGGTCAGAACATGCATGGACTTACTAAGTGCATGCTCTAACTTGGACTGAGCCTAACACTCTGCATGCAAGGACTGATACAGTGTATGCTCTAGCTTGGACTGGGCCTACAACTGTATATGCATGGACTAGACAATGCAAACCGAGAAACTATATGGACATACAGATGCTCAGACATACAGATGCTCGGACTTAAGCTCAAAAACCATGTGCACGGACTTGCAGAAATGAGCACGGACATTCAGATGAAGAAGTGCATGGGCATTGAGATGCTCGGACCTAGGCTCAACCTTAATGCAATGCATGGACTTTTGAAAGAAGTCCTAGACTAATATGCACAGGTAAAAGTCCTGGACTAATATGCACAGGCAAACACTAACCAAGCTATCTACTGGATAGCCCATATGCACGAACCTAGAGCAGACAGCAGCAATATGGCAACAATGCCATTCATCTCAAGCAAACATGAATTCTTAGGTGGTGACTCAAATAGTTGCTATCATCAAAACAACGCAGCATCATCAAGGCCCAAGGGGCACAACAGACCCAACTAGTAAAAAAACCCTTGAGTTCAAGACGATCACATTCTATCAGGAAAAGGGTAATGAAAAGCTAGACATACCATCTAGCTCAAATAACAACAACAATTTCCAAAAACTTGTGAAAACAAATCTCATTGTACCTAAACTGAACAATCAGAAAATTCATGCTAAGCCTACACTGCATCAGCGTAGTAGGACTGATGTGTCGAGTCATGCATATGCATATAGAACCAATTCTATTCATTTGAGTCAGATGCATTGAGGCAACACCTTTCACAGGTCGATGCACCACACCCCGCACAAAAGGTCACATCAAAACAAATTCATGAATACAAATGTTCCATGGTGGGTGCAATCTAACTTTTCTCAAATGTCTTTTAATAAATAAAACTTTAGAAAATAGAAAAAAATTGGGAAGAATCAAGGAAAAACTTATTTCAATAAGAACAAATCATTCTTCAATGGAAATCAGTTAAAGCAAAATCTTGTGTCTGCAAACACCAAATCTGTTCAAACAGAAAGTAAGAGAATAGCTCAAAAAGGAGGGATCAGACAGATCTAGATCCCTAAGACATTGTTAAAAGGGATGAGTGACATGTTTGGAGCCAGCTTGTCTTGGGTTCCAAAATTCTTTACTTGAATTGTTTGCAGGTTTGCCTGATAGCCACGTATAATAGGTGGTATTTAGACAGCGACTGCTCTAGGCACATGACGGGAGATCGGACCAAGTTTAGTGAAATTGAAATGGAGGTAGGTGGTCTGGTCAGATTTGGAGGAAAAAATAAAGGTAAAATTATCGGGTCTGGAACCATTGGTAAGTTTCCCTCAAACTCTATTGAAAAAGTTTTACTTGTTGAGGGACTAGAGCATAACTTATTGAGCATTAGTCAACTATGTGACAAGGGTCACAAAGTTATTTTTGATAACAATGAATGCAAGATCTTTGAATTAAACTCTGACAAAATCATGTTTGTTGGTCGTAGAGTCAATAATGTCTACATTGTAGACTTGAATGAAAATTTAGAAACAAATCTTTATTTTTTCGCTGATTTAGTTAGTAGTGCATTTAATTGGCATAGAAGGTTAGGCCATGCTAGCTATAGCACTCTGAATAAATTAGTGAAACATGACTTAGTTAGAGGTCTACCTAAAATAAAATTCAACTCAAATTAAAAAAACTGTGATGCATGTGCTCTGTGCACAACCGCAATTCCAGCCCGCCGGTCGTGGCCTTGTAGATGCGAGCGCGTTGCTGACGTTCGAGGTCGGAGACCGGAGCATTCGGGGCGTCGATGCAGCTAAGGCTGATGGCAGTGTCTACAGGCTCGACATCAACGGCATCGATTGTGCTGACGCGCACCTGATCGCCGCTGCACCTGAGTTGCTGGAAGCGCTGCAACTGATGATCGCGCATTTCGCCGACTACCCGGCGAGCGATCGGCCATGCCTCGCGTTCGATAAGGCGCACGCCGCCATCGCCAAAGCCACCCCTCCCAGCACCCATAGCCGGGAGGAGAGGGGATGAGCGCCGCTCACATCATCCGCGATATAGCCAGAAAGTGCGATGACGATGTCACCGACGCGATTGGCCGCAACATGCGCCTTGTCGAGGGCGGCAAGGAAATGGCCCAGATTGCCTTCATGGGCGCGGCATCGGCGATCGGGACTGCCGGTGGCGCGTTCATCGCTGTGAACGAAGCGATGGGCGGCAAGCAGCCGACGCGGAAAACCACTTTCGACAGGTTCGCCAAGATCGACAACCCGCAACAGGTTGTCGTGTCCAGATTCGGTACATGGCGAACGGCGGAGCGTCGCCAGATGAAGAACAATCTGGTCCGCGGATTCCATGCAGCCACCGACGTTTTCATCGACCCGGATCGATTTCTCGAACTTCAAAATCAAACTAAATCAAAAATTTTAATATGATTCTGTTTGAACCCAAACTAAATTTTTTAAAATTTTGACTCAAATCAAATTGAACTAAATTTATTAGTTTAATATTTCAATTTGATTTTCGACTTGAACCCGAATAATGATCACCCGTAGTTACGTATCTCCATCATATGCGGTGGTTGTTCGTGATTTTATATTATAAATAATTAAGAATTGCAAGTCTTCCCATCCTTTCGGGGTCTTCCACAGCTAGACATCGCTCTTATCCGCATCGTGATATGGGATGGAGAGATGGGGTTACAGGTGGTCGATCCATAAAGTGTAGACTTGACCTGTGCTAGCTGTTTACTCGGCGTGTCCTCCCATGGGGTCGACTCGAGAGAAGAAGAAGAAGAAGAACGTCTTGATTCGATAATTTCCTACACCCAAACGAGCGTGACGTTCAGACGTGTCCTCCAAGATTAGACATCGCGTTTGTCCCGATCTTGATATATGGGATGGAGATGGGGTCGTCCATTAATTGTAGACTTTGACCCGTGCTAACGGTTTAATTGGCGTGTCCCATGCATGGGATCGACCCCATCCCCGTCCCAAACTCTAGTCTTACAAGAGTTGGATTTGGACCTTGTATTTTTAAAAAATAGCAAAATAAGGATAATGATTTTACAATTAAATGTTGAGATAAGAAAGTTATTTTTTTTCAATTATCCCAAAAAGCAAACTAAATTTGTTTCCCCTCTCAACATGATTTTTATACTTATTATGGGGAAATTTGTGACCCCAGGCCTAGAAATGTTATCCACAAAGGAGAGGCAAAATTTAATCTTCTTAAAGGTGGCTCTTCAGCAGTCACATGGTTGCATTTTCAACAATCAATAAATAAATATTGTGAGTTATGCCAGGTCCCCACTGTTATGGCTCCTCATGGTCCTCTCAAACGGACCCTTCCCCCTTGTAATTAAGAAGGCGATCGATCGAGTAATAAGTGACTTTCTCAGAGATAGAACGCGCCAATTTTTGCCGGGAGATTTTGAAAACTCCCAAGAGATATTTAATAGTCTTGAATACTAGCAAAGGTGAGTTTAATGCCGATTGGGCTGATATGCAGAAGAAGTTCGTCGACCGCTTCCAAATGGTCGAACGCAAAGTCTCCCTGGCGGAGCTTTGTTCCCTTCGACAGAAGAAGGGTGAGACGGCACTGGACTTCATCAAGCGATGGAGGGACGTCAGCATGCGCTGCGATAATCCTCCAACGCCCGAAGATGCGATCACCATCTACCGCAGAGGCTTATCGGCGGAAGTCAGCGAAAAACTTCTGGGATCCAATATTAGGAGTTTTGACCAGCTGAACACTGTGGTGGCAGAGATTGAAATGTTCTTTGCCGACCACCCTACACAAACTCCCGCCAAAGGCAAATCCTCCAAGGATCGTCTGGCTAGCGGCAAGGAGGTGAATGCTGTGGACTTCTCCTCGACAAACGGAGATAAGGGAGAAGGAAAGTCCAAAGATAAGGGCAAGAAGTCTGATGACAAGGCAAATACGTCTCTCTTAGCAGAGCGCATGAAGACGCCCTATTCCTTCAGAAAGGAGCACACCAAAATGCTTTTTGATCTATGCGTGAAGGTGCAGCTCATTACTCTGCCGAATCCGCGGAAGCCTTCAGAGGTGGACAAGACGGAGGACCCTACCTATTGCGTGCATCACCGAAGGTTGAGTCACCCCATAGGCGACAGCTATGTTTTCAAGAACATAGCAGAAGAGCTCATTCAAAAGGGCTTGATAAATATGCTGGGTCATGCAGTTGACCCACCCCAGCCTCATACCTGGAGCCGATCGAGCCGCTCGGCCAATGTGGTTTATATGGCGGCAATGGCTTCGAGTTCCAATGCTCCCGAAGCCGGACCCTCAAATCAACAGTCCAACACTGGCCCTAGAGCCACCCCTCCTTCACTTCCAGAGTGTCTGGCGCTGAGAAGGATCATCCGAAAGGTCCAATGGGAGGTTCACCAATTACAAGAGGAGCAGAAGCGTCTGCTGCAATTCCTGGAGAGCATTGACTAGCGGTTGGCCACCTTCCCCTTTGGCCCATTCGCCAGGGGGTTAGCTCCAGCCCATGTACGAGAAGCAGGTGCATCACCTACTGGCCAGGCTCCGCTCAGGAGCTGGCTCTCTGAAGAGTCCTGGGATTCATCTGAAGACGAGGAGAACTCACCCGAAGGCGAGGAGCGTACACCCGTAGGCGGGCAGCCTGAGCAGAAGCTATACTCCTTCCCGCTCGAGAAGACCCTAGACATCTTCTTTGCGTGTCAGCACGCGGGATTGATTACCCCATCGCCTATTGAGCAGGCACCAGGGGCGGCCTTTCATCAAGGCTATTGCCCATATCATGAGGTGGTAGGCCACATCATCCACAACTGTCAGCCATTCAAGGACCTCGCTGAGGACTTAATCAGACAAGGGAAAGCCAATATGGGTGAATCCCTGGTCAATCCGCCGCAACCGCACGCACGGGAGACTCTTCACTTCTCCGTCAACGTTATTCATGTTGCAGCAGCTTTCCAACTCCCCGAGTCGCAGGAAGAGGGAGTCAGTTCCCAGGGAGCCAGTTCCCAGGGAGCCAGTTCCCAGCCACCTAGGTCCACACTCTGGTATCCAGGGTGGCGACCTTCTCATCAGTGTTCTTTTCCCAAAGAAGACACTGAGAAGATCTTCGACAAACTCTTGAAAGACGGCCGGGTGCTGACACATGATCCACCGGCCTACTACAATGAGATGGCTAAGAGTCATCCCCGTTACTGCAAATATCACGCTAGGGTGTCTCACCCTACCCGGCAATACCCAGAAGTCCAAGACTACATTGAAGTCCTCAGCCAAAGAGGTGAGATCGATGCACAAGGGAACTCTATGGCACTGCGGCGTCTTAGAGAAGCCGCAGGGAGGATTCTCCAACAAATTCGGCAAGAAACTGAGATTTTCTCTTGACTCGCCCGGCCAAGTGAGCTTGCGGAGAATGATAAACCTCCGCTAGACCTCAAAGGCAAGGCTAGGTGTGAGGGGCCTAAGGCCCAGAGCCCAAAAAGTCAAGCCACAGGGGAGGGTTCCAAGCCCCGCCCTAGGTCGAGGCAGCCTGACATTGCCATAAGGGAAAACCCTCGGCCAAACAATAAAGGCAAGGCGAAGGTGAAGGAGCCTCCAGTCAAAGCTCCTGTCAAGCCAGCGAGGCCGCCAGTTGCAGAAAGGCCTCAACATCTTGAGCCCGTGAAGGAGCCAGTATAAACCAAGACAGCGGAGTCACAATGCCCCCAAGGGACCCACTCCATACTGGCAGAGTTCCAGGAGCTGTCGCCTGAGATAATTGCTCAGGCAATAAATGCCACCTTCCAGGTTCAACCAGAGGAGGCCAGTTGGACCAAGGTCGTCTCCAGAAGGAGCCGTGGCACCAAGGCTCCTAAAGAGCCAGCCCGGAGCAGAAAGTAAAATCCTGGAGGCAAGTCAGTCCCACCTTCGAAGCAAAGGCCCCTGTCTTCTCAAGAGGCAGCACGCCAGAAGAAACAAGAGAAGAATCGGAAGAAGAACTTGAAAAGGAGGTTGAAAAAGCAAGTTGACCAAGTAGCAACTATGGAGGCCCCTAAGGAGCCAACTCCTCTACAGCGACCTCAAAAGCTCATAGATGAGCTGGAGGAGTACACTCCCCCTCGTCCCACCAGGGTCGTCACTCTGGACGAATATATCCCTTGGGACAAGTTTGGGCGGAAGGCCCGCCTTCTGCAATGGCTCCGGGAGATGGCTCACCGTCTTGAAGAAGGTGAAGATTTTTCAATCCCGGAGGAGCTCTCCTTGTTTTACAAAGAGGAGGAGCTCACCATCGAAATGCTCGAGAAAATGCTGCAAGAGCTCTCCTGCAACATGGTGGCGATCCCGCCGCCCGACAACATCAACGCGCCTTCGGTTGATAACACCGGAGGCAAGGCTCCCATGGCGACATATCAACGTCGCTCGGCGAGAAACAGCCGGGGTCGCGGCCGAGGACGAGGACGTGGACGTGGACGTGAAGGTCCCCTCACTCTCGACCGGGTCATAATTTTCAGAGGGGAGAAGCCGAGTCCTGTCCCGGAAACCCAAGTTCGGGGAATCCCCTTTATCTTGAACTCCTTAGAGGGTTCATGTCCCAGCTCAAAAGCTAAATCGGGTGGCGTCCCTTGATAGTCGCCTCTTCTGATGAAGAAGAAGAGCCAGCTAAGCTGTCGATGCACAAGGAGGCGTCAGACGAGGCTGGCCCCTTTAACGGAGTCGAACCCGCCAATCAGGCAGGCCCTTCTAATAAGGGCCAGCATGATGAACTGTTGCCACCTCTGGAGGAGTCCTTGGCACCGCTGTTCCGGGAAAATGCGGAGGGCTAGAATGGGGAGGAGCGTCCTCCCAAGCGGGAGAAGTCTCGCCAGGCGTCGAAGACCCTGGCGGAGATCATCCCGCCATTTGATAAGACCCGTGCTCGGGCAGACCGCAATATCATTCATCACATGAAGCGGTTTCCAACAAATGTCACCATTTGGGAGGCCATTGCCTGGAGTAAGGTTCTCAGGGAGACTCTTGTCAAAATACTCCAAGATCCAGAGGCCTATGAAGCTCATGTTGCAGAGTTGCAAGCCCAAGCATATGAGGCACTCACAGCCAACATCTCTTTCACGAACAAAGACATGTTGCTGTCCTCTCCGTGTCACAATCGCCCCTTATACATATAGGGGGTGATCAATGGGCATGATGTGAACCACATCTTGGTCGACGCTGGAGCAGCCATCAACATCATGCCTTTGAAGACTTTTAAGTCTCTATACTTGGCCCCTTACTTGCAAAAAGTGAACGCGATCAAGATCTCGGGATTCAATCAGGATTCCGAGGAGGCACTTGGTCCGGTTGAAGTCAAGCTAGCTTTGGGCGATGGTCACCCAAGCGACGTTCTATATCATCAACGCTGACACATCATACAAGGTGTTGCTCGGGAGGCCATGGCTCCATGAAAATTGGGTCGTCCCTTCGACTCTGCACCAGTGCATTAAATATGCCAAAGGAGGGGAGCAACATACAGTCTTTGCAGATCAGGCTCCGTTCTACCCAAACGAGTGCCACTTGGCCGATGCTTCCTTGTATTTTAGGGAGCCCACTCTAGCGATCCCCGAGCCCTTAAAAGACAAAGAGAAGCAAAAAGTGAACTATGAAGCTGAGGAAGGGCAGTTGTTCACAGTCAACCAGGACATGGTAAAGCTGCACAGGCTAAGCCTCCAGCCCGCCTCCAAACCGACTCAGCCGGAGAGGCGGAGTGTTGACTTTGAAGCCAACCTCATCAGTCAGGTCATCGACCGAAGCATCTCCTTCTCCAAGCTCTTCAAGCTCCATCTGAAGCCAATCAATCTCCATTCAAGTGAAGAAGCAAGTCTTGTTCAAAATCTGCGTCATACACTCAGGGGGAGCCTAAATCAGGAGTTTTTCTTTTGTGCTTCATCTGTTTTTGTATTTTGAGCATCAAGTCTGTATTCTTTGTAATCTGTAAACATTCGTGTGTGTATGGATCGGTTTAGATCCGTGGTCGTGTGTGTTATCTTGCTTAGATCTATGTGTGTGCGTGGATCTTCTTAGATCTACGTGTGTGTGTGGATCTATCCAGATCCGGTTGTACCAGTGTATAGAGTGCTACATCTATAGCAGTGTGTGTGTGTGTGTTGTTGATCCGATTGTCAGATCGTGTTGGAGACCTCGTCTCCGTGTGTGTGTGTGCAGGTGCCACCCTGCGTGTATGGTTGGAGACTATCTTCGTGTTGGGGATTTTTCCCCGTGCTGGTTTCCAGCAGTGAAGCCTCACCGGCTTTTGGTGACCAGTGGACGTAGGTTGTTGTCGTTGCATCCGAACCACCTTAAAAATTATTGTGCCTTGTGGTTTGAATTGTGTAGTTTGACTCATTTCTTCTACCTCCATTCTGTGTGGTTGTTCGTGCATATTGTTCTTCCGGTTTGATCCTTCAGATTTAGCATAATCTATCTTTATCTAAATAGATCTTTGGTATATCAACAAGTGTTTTTGAATTGACAAGACCAGTCTTGTCTGGACAATAGCACCATGCGTGAGTAGAATCTCTGGATTTACACCTCCGCCTTGTACCAAGGAACTATCGTGGAGATAGATTTTGACAAATCTAACTTGAGGTTAAACAGATTTGAATTTCCTAGTTGATGTCTCATCATATTCCTTTAAATCGGGTAAAAATTTTCTGAAATTTGTAATCACCTAATTCACCCCCCCTCTTGGGTGTCATTGATCGCGGGATTTCAATTGATGACAGAGCTAAGGCTCGATTTTTCATAGATTTAACAATCTAGAGAGATCCAGATCAATGGCTACCAAACTGTTCACCTTGAACTCTCCACCGGTGTTTGATGGTTCTAACTTTGATTTGTGGTTAGGAAGAATGTGCAGTCTAGTCAACTCATACGATCCTAAGTTATGGAAGCTTATTTCACATGGTCCTTATGAGTTGCGTAAAGACGAATCAGTCTGAACTACAGATTATAAGTTCAAACATGATCAAACTTGCTTGGTTCTAAGTTTATTTACTATCGCAGTTAATGTTAACAGTTTTCCCATTGTCTCCCGTTGTAGCTCTACAAAGGACATATTGGATGGATTCATGAAGAGCATGAGGACAGATGTCTTATGGCAGGCCTAAGTGATCACGATAGTAATCAGCAGAATGGATCACCCTCGGAGGTAAATTCAAATTCTGAAAACTTATCTCTTGATGAGCTATTGGATGCATACGGTGAGCTTGCAAGTAAATATAAGAAGCTAAAATCTGAGAACAAAAAAATGAAAAAGAAGGTTGAACAAAACAACTGTGATTCCTCTTCTAAAAATACTCACATTTAGAGGAATTGATTGAGGCTCATGTGTTCAACATTGAATTTCATAAGGATCAAATTTGCTCCTTAAGAAATGAAAATAAAGAGCTGAAAGAGAAAATAAATTCAATAGACAAGGATAAAATTCTGATAGATGAACTTGTTCATGATGAAAAGCTTGCAAGAGAAAATGTAAAACTGAAGGAATTAAACACAGTCATATCAAAAAGATTGTTGGCTCTAGAAAAAGGAAAATGTGTGGCTG